>VIBL01000574.1:0-26769 GCA_008271625.1 Lutraria rhynchaena | reverse complement strand
GCAGCGATTGACTGAATATAACCTAAGCGCAAGACTAGAGAATGTAGGTTCTTCGAAGACAAAATCACATACTGTGGACATGTCAGAGATGAAAACGGTCTACATAAATCACAAGACAAAATTGAAGCAATCGTCAATGCACCGAAGCCACAGGATGTAATACAGTTGCGTGCATGGCTCAGAATGATATATTATTACGGGAAATTTGTCAAAGATATGGCAACCATACTACATCCATTATATGAGTTGCTGAAAAAGAATACTAAATTCAAATGGTCATCAGAGGCGCATTCAACTTTTGACAAAGTCAAGGAAGTTATTGCTTCAGACGTTGTGCTTACACACTATGACCCGTCACTACCAGTCAAAGTTGCCCTCGACAGTTCAGCATGCGGTCTATGTTCGTTGATATCGCATGTCATGCTTGACGGAGAGGAGAAGCCTATAGCTTTTGCAAGTAGAACTTTGAATTGTGCAGAACGAAATTATGCACAGGTGCAAAAAGCGGCATTATCTGTCGTATGGCTAGTGAAGAAATAGCACAATTACGTATTTGGTCGAAAGTTCACACTAGTGACAATCAGAGTTGGTTAACTATATTCGGTTCAAAAAGGGAATTCCAACAACAACGGCAGTACGACTACAATTACGCAATTTACCTGCAGGAAAACGAATATGACACTGAGTTTAAAAACTCGAAACAAAATGCAAATACCGATGGATTGTCAAGAGTTCCTTGCAACATGTCATATGAATATCAAGAAAAAGTCTTCCATTTACAACATATGGAAATTTTACCTGTGAGCGCAGCGCTTATTCAGAGAGAAAAGCGCAGAGATCTAACATTGTCAAAAGTGTTAGAAAATATGCTTCACGGATGGGATCAAAAACCAGGAGACAAAATGCCTAATGCTTTTTACTCTCGAAGGGAAGAAATAACATTTGAAAATGGTTGTCTGATGTTGGGTACTCGGTTCATCATTCAACAAAAACTGCAAGACAGAATTATTCACAGGTCCCTGAAGGATATATAGGTGTTGTAAAAATGAAAAGCCTTAGCAGAAGCTACGTGTGGGGGCCCGGTTTAGAAGCAGACATTAAAAAGTTGGTAAAACAGTGTCAAGGCTGCGAATCAAATCAGAGGTCTCCAAAAAAAGTATATTTACATCCATGGGAAGGCCATCAAACCCAATGGACAGAGTACATATTGACTTTGCTGGACCGTTCCTCTTATTATGGTAGATGTACATTCGAAATGGCCAGACGTTGAGACAATGAACTCAACAACTGCCACCAAAACGTTTGAGGTTTTGAGGACCTTTTGTGGAAGATTCGGGGTACCAAAACAAATTGTCAGTGACAATGGCCCGAAAGTTAAGTCAGAGTTTTTCAAGAATAACAACATTGTTCACAAAACTTCATCGGTTTACCACCCATCTACGAACGGACATGCTGAATGATGTGTACAGAGTTTCAAAAGCGACATGAAATCAGGAGAAAATGAAAGTGTTTCTATATACCAAAAACCTGCAAATTTTCTATTGGCATATAAAAATACACAGCACAGCACAACAAATGAATCGCCATCGAAATTGTTCATTGGAAGGAAGTTAAGGTCAAGGTTTGATCTTGTAAAACCTTGTACTCAGGCAAATGTACAAATAAACAATCTAAAATAATAGAAGTACACGAAAACGTTATGGTGCGTGATTACCGTGAAAATGCAAAGAATGGATCAGCGCTACAGTCATGAATAGACAAGGACCTTAAAACAAGTGAAGATGACCAATGGAGAAGACATATTGACGAAATGGTTTAAAACGGATGTAAAGGATAATTGCGCAATTGTTGAACCGGACATTTGGGGATACGGTCACCAAAAACATTGAAAAGCCTAGTTTACCAGAGGAAAGACTTTATCCACTTAGAAATAGGAAACCTCCAAATAGGCTGACATATGAATGAAATGTTTCAAAGTATTGGATAAGTATAGTGTTTTAAATGCACAGGGCATAATAATCCCTGTTAATGAAGTAATGAGAATAATTCTCATTATGGATATTTTGTAAAGCATAGATTCATTTAAACAAGCCACTGTTATTACGAATCATCAATGAAACCCAATTTGCTTAAATAAATGCTGACACAGAGTTATTCGGATTAACCTGGCCGCATGCATACGCTGTTGATTTACAACAGGCTTGTTTAAGTAATTCTGGAGCTATCATATTACTGTACAGAATTGCCATTATCTCATTTTCCCCGCATTATCAAAATTTATCTCAAGTTGATGAGTACTGGGACATATTGATGTGAATTATACAATTTCATTAAAACTAAAAAGGGGAAATATTGCTGTGTATAAGGATATAAACCACCTATAGAACGAGGACGACTTGCTGGTGCTAGGAATGATGTTAAAAAAGTTTAAAGAAGTTCAAGGAAAGAAAATCTGAAATGTATGAAAGAAGACGCTCGATGCTGGAAGAAAATATCAGGAAACAAAGAGATGCGAGAGAAAACAAAGAAAGACAGATATAACAATATACGCAAGATATGATTGAGTTATTATGGCAGACAGAAGAAGTGGAGAATAAGGTCAAGTCGTATGAAACTAACAGCATGCAGATAAAAGCTTTAAAGGTCCAGCTAAGGTTTCGGCATCATGTACTACAACAAGAACCAGACAACAAAGCTATTTTTAATTTCACAGAGTTGGAGGATGGAAAATGGAGAAATCTTACAGCTGATGAACTGTAGGAAAATGTGAAACGGCTTGTTAAAAATGTCCAAGACAAAGAGCAGAGGGGTCATAGGCACATACTGGTGGCAGAAGAGTCCGGCATGGCTTTGACAATGGAAAAGGGGTACTCAACTGGTATAATGGCAAGGTTATTTCTCAGGTGACAGCTACAAATATTTTTGTATGTACCAGTAGTCTTAATAGTTTTGAAGGATTTTTCAGACAAGCAGGCACCTACATTTTGTATAGTATATGTATTTTATCAGCGTGTTTGCATGTGTAACTAAGTTCAACTACTTGTCCATCAAAAAAGGTTAAGTTCTACCTTTAATATCTTACATTTTTGTGGCTGTTATATATAGTTTATAATTTAAAAACTGTCGAAGTGATTTATCGAATTTATTACAGTGCCTTTTGTAAAACTTCAAACCGAGTGTCGCAGATCTTTCATCAGGTGTAAAATTACAGTGCGTGCACTACAAATGTTGATCCCCCTCTTTGTTGGGTACCTCTCCGTGGTGAGGGGGAGTAACACGTACCCCTCAGACAGGTACACTTTTGTGCCTGTGTGATGGGTACATGGCTAAAACCAAACCTGAGGAACTTGGTGGATGAATCAAAACTTCTCAAATATGGATACCTCAAACCTAAACTCGAATGATCCCAAAAAGCGTAAACTGACCCCTGCTTCCACAAACGACAATACAAGTGCCACATTCCCGTGTTTCCTCGTCATCGAGTCACTTGACGAGGGCACAAAAATGTCAGATCTGAGCCCTTTTGCGATCGAGAAACAAAACAATGGCCTTATCGGATCCTCAAAGTCGGTAAAAAACTTCGTGGCGGATGTTTGCTTGTGGAGGTTGCGAGACCAACGCAAGTGGACTTCCTACTGAACATCAAGTCCTTCTTTCTTCCAAATTCCTGTGAAATGTACGCCACACAAGACACTAAACTCATGTAAGGGTGTTTTCCGGTGCGACGACCTCGGGCCCAGTACTGGGTCCGACGAGGTCGCCCGGGAGCTGAAAACACAGGGTGTACGCACTATATAGCGCATATATTAGTAGTATAGTATTGAGCGAGTCTAGGCCACCTGGCGGTGTTCGGATTTTCACTCACTTCGTTCGCTCAAATCCTCCTAGACTCGCTCAATACTATACTACTACGCTCAATACTATACTACTATCCACATGTGGAACAGATTTATTATTTTGAAAAGAATGTACCTAATTGAAAATCTGTTCTTCAAAAATGAGATCCCAAAATCCCAAATTATTCAAAGATCTTATTGTTGAAATAGATATTGATGATATTGATGAGTATGATATAACTAAATATATAAATATATTAAAAGACAAAATAGATATCAACAGATTCCCAATAAAAATAAAAATAACAATAACGAGCGAATTTTCAACCCCTATGTCATTTGATATAATAGAGAGTCATTATTCTCATCCTGTTCAAGTTATCCTATCACAAAATAATATATCCAAATTTTATGAAGATCTAATAGATAAATTTGAAGCTTGGATAGATAAATTTCAAGAACGAGGATCTGGATTTGTTTTTAGAAATATCAAAAGTACAAAAGTTAAATTATACAAATACAGTATCCAGAAGGCTTCGTCTTATATCCCTCTTAAATTCAAATCAAGCAACATCATCAATGTTAGAAATACTAATGATAACAAATGTTTTCTTTGGTCCATATTAGCAAAACTATATCCCGCTGATGATCACAAATACAGAGTGAGCAAATACAAAGATTATGAATACTGTATTGATATGACTGGCATTGAGTACCCCGTTAGAATCAAAAGTATCCCAAAAGTTGAGAATCAAAATAACTTAAGTATCAACGTATTTGCGTTAGAGAATCAAAAAAAACAAATATTCGTTATATCCAGTATATATAAGTACAAGGACACAAGATCCAATAATAGATCTTTTGTATATTGAAGATAATGGTGAGGAGACACATTATTGTTTGATCAAAGATTTGGATAGTTTTAGATGTACCGACTCCAGACATAAATCGTTCACATGTAGAAATTGTCTCCAAGGATTCCAAAGATTAGAAACTTTAACAAAGCATAAAGAAATATGTTACGATAATGAATATTGTAGAACGATAATGCCAGATAAAAATATTCTTAAATTCAAAAATTATCATTTTAAAAATAAATTGCCATTTGTTATATATTGTGATTTTGAATCAAACAATATCCCAATAAAGTCATCTCAACCAAATCCTAATGAATCATACACAAATCCAATATTCAAACAAGAAATAAATAGTTATGGCATATATGTCAAATCCGATTGTTCACAAATATACGAATCACAATACTTTTCGTATATTGGCAACGATGCGATAGAGAAATATATTGAAAAAATAATGAAGATATTCAAAGAAATAAATTACAATATATATCTCAACGAACATAAAAAGCCAAAATTAAATGCATTTGAAAGAAAAGAATTTCAAGAATCAACCAATTGTTATATATGTGGAGTTGAGTTTTCCGAAACGAAAATACGAGAACATTGTCACTATACTGGCAAATATCGAGGTGCAGCATGTCAATCTTGCAATACCAAAGAAGGCAAAGCAACCAAAATGATCCCTGTATTCTTTCACAATGGCTCTAATTATGATTTTCACTTTTTGATTGAAGAACTTATGAAGTACGAAGACGAGTACAATAAAGTAACGTTACTTTCCAAAAATTCAGAAGAATATATCTCAATAGAATATGGATCATATTATAAAAAGTTGAGATTTCTGGATTCTTATAGATTTATGTCTAAAGGCCTCTCAGACTTAGCAAAGTCGATGGATCACTTCCCAATATTAGAAAGTGAATATTCAACATACGATTTATTAAAACAAAAAGGCTTCTATCCATATGAATATATAACGTCTATCGGACGATTAAAAGAACCAAAATTGCCGCCAATAGAAAAGTTCTATTCAACACTAAGACAAGAGGGCATAAAAGATAAAGAATATGAACATGCACAAAATGTATGGAACACATTCAAATGTAGAACTTTAGGAGATTATCATGAGCTATATTTGAAGACTGATGTTCTCATACTGGCAGATGCCTTTGAGAATTTTAGGAACTTCTTTTTAAATAATCATCAAATAGATCCATGCTATTGTTACTCAGCTCCAGGACTTACATGGCAGTGTGGATTAAAATATACAAATATAGAACTAGAATTGTTAACAGATTATGATATGTTGCTAATGTTCGAGAAAGGCATACGTGGAGGGTTCTCAGGTGTCCTTGGCCCAAGACATGTCAAAGCATTTAACAAATACACTCCTAACTATTTGGATGATGGAGTTAGAATATTGGACGATAATGAAAAGCAAGAGGCACTTGATATACTTAAAAATGGCGGAGATCTAAATAAGTTTCTTGAAGAAAAATATTTATTATACTTAGATGCAAATAACTTGTACGGCTGGGCGATGTCCCAAAAATTGCCAACTAAAGATTTCAAATGGGAGTCTGATCCAAATTATTATTTGAAGATTCCAAAAGGCAGAGGATGTATACTAGAATGTGACTTAGAATATCCAAATGCTTGCAGACTCAAAACATACAAATATCCATTAGCACCAGAAAAGTTGAAAGCAAATAAAGACGAAATGTCAGATTATCAATTAGAACTATTAGGAGATAGGCCCGTAAGCAATGAAGAAAAGCTGTTCTTAACATTATACGACAAAAAGAAATATATTGTTCACCATAGTATTTTAAAAGACTATATCAAGCTTGGAATGAAAGTTACCAAAGTATACAGAACGATATCTTTTGATGAATCAAATTGGTTGGCCAAATATATTAACTTTAATACCGAACAAAGAACAAAATCAAAATCTGCTTTTGAGAAAGACTTATGGAAACTTATGAACAATAGCTTCTATGGCAAGACATTAGAAAACATAAGAGGACGAAGTGAAATTATACTTTCAACAAATAGAGATATAGTACAAAGATATATAAATAAGCCAAATTTCAAAGACTCCATAATATTCAATGATAATCTAGTTGCTATAATTAACAATATCACATCTGTTAAATTCAACAAGCCAATATACTTAGGCATGTGCATATTAGATTATTCAAAGCAATTGATGTATGACTTTTATTATAATGTTATAAATAAGTTATGCCCTAAAAATAAACTTGTTGCAAGTGATTCAGTTTTAGGAGATACTCCATTGATACTAAGATATAATAATAAAATATATATTGACAAAATAGAAAATATTGCTGATGAATATGAATATGCGACCGACCAGGGAGCCCCCCCAGTCGGCAAATTTTATCATAAGCCAAATTATAATATTGAAGTTTGGACAAGTGACGGATTTTCAAAGATAAAAACTGTAATTAAGCATGAGACAAATAAAGAAATATTTAGAGTTGTTACGCCATTGGGATTTGTTGATGTTACAGAAGATCACTCTTTGATTAAAGACAATAATGAAATTATAAAGCCTAAAGATTTAATATTAAATACCAATCTTCTATTCAATAATAGTTACAAAGAAAATTCAAATCCATATTTAAAACGAGAGTTCTTAAGATTAGAACCAACAACTTTAGAACAGAAAAGAGCATTTATCGAAGGCTTCTTTTTAGCAGATGGAAGCAGTGGAATTTATCGCAGAACACGATATTCTTGGAATTTAAGCAACCAAGATTTAGATCTTTTGGATAAATGCTTAGGATGGTGCAAAGAAATATACCCAATACTGATTTCAAAATAATAGATTGTATGAGATCATCCAGCATTTATAGAATTGTACCGAATGGAAATCATAAAGCAATGGCACAAGATTTTGAAAGATTTTATACAAACGAACGTGAGAAATATATTCCGTACGAAATCCTAAATAGAGATTATAATTATAGATTGTTCTTTTTTAGAGGATTTTATCAAGGAGACGGTTATAAAAAAGGAGGGGACTGTCAATTTGGCTTTGCACAAAAATCTAAAATTACATTTTCGTGTCTGCATTATCTTGTAACTTCTCTAGGCTATAATAGCAACATCAACACAAGAGACGATAAACCTAATGTATTCAACTTAAACATAACTAAAAAAGAACAAATTGCAAATGTAAAAAAGATAATATCATTAGGAAAACAAAAACAAATCGTTTATGATTTATCAACTGAAACTAAAAATTTCAATTGTGGATTCCCGTTGATCGTTCACAATACTGATTCTGTTTTCATATCAATCGAAACTAAAGATATTTATGAAGATATGAAACAAATACAAGATCATTTAGATACATCAGATTATCCAACTGATCATCCTTTGTATTCAGAAAAAAATAAAAAAGTGATTGGCAAATTTAAAGATGAGCTGAATGGTGAAATTATGAATGAAATAGTCTACTTGAGGAGCAAGGCGTATTCGTTCACATATGCCGGGGGCGCAGAAAAGAAATTAAAAGGGATAAGCAAGGTGACAATTAACAAAAATATAAATTTTGACGATTATAAAGATTGTCTATTTGATAATAAAACTAAAATGAATATAATGTATACGTTGAACTCCAATAAACATAATATGTACATTAATGAAGTTAATAAAAAAAGTACAACACCATTCGATGATAAGAGGTACATATGTGAGAATAGAATAGATACTTTGCCATATGGCTTTAATTCCCCATGCCAAATCTCATTTTTGTTCCAATAACTTTATTAACAATCGATCTATCTATTTTTTCTTTTAGAGTGGGGTTGTAAATGCCCGCCATCTCCGCTAGCATATTTTTGTCACATACTTTATTTCTAGTTTTTGTATCTTTATTTTGTAAATAACACACATCATGATGATACGCAGCTTTGTCAACTCTATTCACTGGGGTACTCCAACTTTTAGGCGTTAAGTCTCTATTTAATCTTTTATTTAGATTAGTGCCTGGTCCTGTAAAATTATGGCCGGGCAAATGCATTTCAAATGGCAAATTATTTATAGCTTTGTTCATCAGGCCCTTGCCAAGCGGTGTTGGGAGCTCCCTACGGTCGCGAACGAATTGATATTTTATTATTCCGCACACTTCGCATCTCCCCCGTCTCATTGGTCTATTATTTTTTGAAATAATATCCTCAATATTGAGAGTATTTGTGTGTTTTTTACATTTTACGCAATACATTTTTATATGTTCAAAATGGAGATACAAGATCTATCTTGGAATATAACGACTAAGCGCAACAATCATCATCTTTTGCCTAAAAGTATTAGAGGGCTGATTATTGGCAAATCTGGATGCGGCAAAACTACACTATTGCTTAATCTCTTGCTAAAGCCGGAGTGGCTAGATTATGACAAATTGTTAGTTTTTGGAAAGAGTCTATTTCAACCAGAATATCGTATTTTAAACGAAGCTTTTGAAAAGAAATTAACAAAAGATGAGATACTCCGACTTTTTGATAATCGTGAAGAAATTGTAAATAATAATATTTCGCCGAGTGACTTAATTAAAGCATGGGCAGCGAGCGAAGCGAGCGTTTCACGAAAGGGGATCGAAAGTAATTTTTATGAATCCGCCGAAGATGTTCCAGATCCCAGAGAATTGAATCCTAAGGATAAAAATTTGATGATATTTGATGATTTAATTTTAGAAAAACAAAATAAATGCGAGTGTTATTATATCCGTGGGAGACATAGCAACGTCGACTGTTTTTATCTTTCGCAAAACTATTTCAAATTGCCGAGGCAGACTATAAGAGAAAATGCCAATTTTATTTGTCTGTTCCCGCAAGACTTAAAAAATATAAATCATATTTATAACGATCACGTGAGTCATGATATGGCGAAGGATGAATTTAGAAAATTGTGCAAAACTGCTTGGGCGAGGCCATTTAGCTTTGTTGCAATCGATTTATCATCCAAAAAAGATAATGGCAAATATAGAATCGGCTTGGACGAATTCTATCTGCCGACCGAATAACTCACTTCGTTCGCTTAAAAATGGATCAAGAATTATTAGAAACTATCGCCAGAAATACAGAACCTAAAAGTTCATTTCAGATTATAGTATCTGATAATAAAACAAAATTTAAAACTATGTTCAACCCCCCAATACAACTTGATAAAACGAGAAAATACGAAATAGCACTTGTTAACCTTGAAACGTATTATTCTTTTCCAAATATCACCAATGAGAACAATCATTTCAAATATTCTAAAGATAATGGGGCGAATTGGGACACAATTAGAATACCTACAGGGAGTTATGATATAGTTGATATAAATGATTTTATACAGTCCGAAGCGCCCGGACAAAATATAACTATCACCGCAAATCCAAATACTTTAAAATCCAGAATAGAGATAAGAAATAATTTCGTTGTTGATTTTAATCATCCAAAATCCATAGGCAGAGTATTAGGATTTGATCGTAATAAATATAAATCTAGAATTCACGAATCTGAAAACGTTGTTGATATTCTCAGTATTAATAGTATAATTGTTAATATAGATATTATTTCTGGGAGTTATGTAAATGGTTCTTCACAAAATACGATCTACAGTTTTTTTCCTAATGTAAGTCCTGGATATAAAATAATTGAAACGCCCCATAATTTGATATATTTGCCAATCACTTTGGATACAATACGTGGGCTCGAAACAGAACTTACAGATCAACATGGCAAATTGCTTGATTTGAGAGGAGAAAATATTACGATTAGATTTCATATACGTCAAATATAATCTTATAAAATGAGTTACATAAATACAAAAGTTAATATTTCCGAAGGACAAAAAAATAAAATTAAACGCGCTATAAAAAATGGCACCGCCACGAGTATACGTTTGGACAAAGAGGATTTCAAAGGTGATGATATTATAGCTATCACCGAGACGCAATTGAATAAAATAAAACGAGCTTACGAAAATGGTGTGGGGGTGACTCTTAAATTAAGTAAGAAACAGTTGGAATATAACGCAAAAATTGAAGGTGGCTTTCTCCCCATGTTGGCTGCAAGTGCTTTGCCTGTGTTGGCAAAGACGGTATTGCCGGCCATTGGCGTGGGTGCATTATCGGGATTAGCTAGTACTGCTGCGCAAAAAGCCATTGGTTCCGGATTGTATCTTAAAAAAGGCGGATGCGTTTGTCAACTAGAAACTGATGGTGACGGGCTTTATTTAAAACCAGCCTCTGGTTCTGGATTCAAGTCTCTCGGCGATGGCTTGTATTTGAAAAAAGAAGGGGGGGATTGTACGATGGAACAGGCCTTATTTTTGGAGAGAACAGTCCTTTTAAAAATATCCCGCTGTTGGGATTCTTGTTATAAAATGGAGACAGATTTAAAGATTGAAGTTGGAGATATTTTACTGCCATATGCGCCATTAACTAATTTTGAATTGATAGATGCAGTCAAAAAATTAAAAATTCATAATTTTAGAGGAGTGTACATGAGAGATCAACTCCCCAAACGTCCATTAAAAAATGAATGTGGCATATTAAACTTGGATGATACAAATCCGAATGATGAATTTGGTTCATCAGATACAAAAGGAACACATTGGGTATGTTGGCACAATAATATTTATTTTGATAGCTATGGAATACAACCGCCTCTGGAGATAATAAACTACTTAAATATTGAATATCCCAAAATAATATATAATACAGAACAAATACA
The DNA here is from genome assembly GCA_008271625.1 of Lutraria rhynchaena. NCBI lineage: Eukaryota > Metazoa > Mollusca > Bivalvia > Venerida > Mactridae > Lutraria > Lutraria rhynchaena. Next base: position 15,327 of record VIBL01000574.1, on the reverse strand, counting down.
GCCAAGGGGGACGATAATATGTGGGCACTTGTGTTTATTTTTTTTGACGCGACGTAAGGAGCTCACTTTGTTCGATTAAAAATGCCTGTAGATAAATTTGGAAGAATGCCCAAAGCTAAGGTCCCAAAATCAGATATATCTTTAAATTATATAAACAATAACTTTTTGAAAAGAGGAGAGATCGATATGTTTGGAAACAAGATCACGAATCTCGGAACTCCTACAGATGCCGGTGACGCAGCACCTAAATCATTTGTGATAAAGAGAATGAACAAGATGGCGAAGGATTATGATTTAGAAAATTTAAAACAAATAAAAACAGATATCATACAAAGGATGAGAAAAAATTTAGAAAAATATATCGACAAAGAAAAATTGGAGACTGAAATAAATAAACTTAAAAAAGAATGGGCTTTGGATGATAAAACTATCGAAGATGAAATTACGCGGAAAATAATGAAAGATATTGAAAAGGGCGTGAACATTCTCAAGAATGATTTAAAAGATCTGGTGGGTGATAAAAACGAAGAGACGTTACAGTTGGTTATAGATAGGATGCAAGTCGATATTGGCGAAGTTATTACGTGGAGAAATGAGAGATATAAGAGATTTGAAATGGATATACGTGATTTCAAATACAATCAGCCAACGTTTCTCATGTTTTCGTTGGAAATTAGTAAAGATGCTGTAATAAAAGTATATCAAGACTTGACAGGCCAGATTCATATTGCAGATAAAAAAAATAAACATTATGAGTATTTAACAGAGGCGTTTGTTATGTTACCGAACGAGCATATCAAATATGACGAAATAGTTAAATATCCACTTCTTGTGGGAGATGTTCATAGTACGGAGGCTGGCCGTCGACATAAGATGGAGGATTGGCTACTTAAAAGGCCGGGAGTGTACACGCTCGACGTTGATTTGAAATTTAAATCCAGTGTTCCGGATCACTCAAAACAAATGTTCGCTATATCTCTTGATGACGGACGGGAACAGACATGTTCAGAAGAACAAGACGGATGTAAGAAAGTATGGACGTTCGATATTGATAAGCCGAAAGCTCGTATGACGATCAGCCCTTTGGCATTTAAAGAATATGCTTTTACAGAAAAGGGATACATAAAATTATATTATAAATCAAGTTGATCAACTTGCTTTTTATCAAAGGCTGGATGTTTGACAAAATAAAATAAACTTGGTTAACCATAAACAACACTCATCTTATTTCCATCCGATTGAAATTTTATCATTTTATCACTAATAACAACTGCATAAGCTTCTGTTCCTGCTGGGACGTTTGCATTGAATGTTGCTTTCACTTGAATATCAGTAACCGAATTCTTTAATCTTTCGCTTTGTTTACTTATATCAAATACGAAGATTGGGAACAGAGTTTTGTAGTCGGGCGGATTTATATTTGGATTGGAAATTAATTCATCCATATGATAAAATTTTGATCTGAATGCAGCCGCATCGCCATAAGCTCTACTAAACTGGTTCTTAGTAAAATTCAATTGATAATCAACTTCAGGATATCTATTAGAATTGAGCATCACGTACATATTCTTTAGATTCACATTATCAAATAGAGCAGGATTCCGTTCCTGATCACCGCCTTTATTAGTTTGAAATCCAATAATAATCCAACGAGGCTTTTCCGGACTTGATTTAACAGAAAGTCTCCAAGAGAAACTTGTTGATTGTGGTACTGTTATAGTATCACATTGACGCATTCTATATCCCACGGGGAGACTAGCTTTATCTTCTATCGTTTTATATAGTTTAAACTTTTCAACATCAGCGGGGAGAACATGCGGAATGTACCATGATAATTTTACAAGAGAAACTTCGCCTGCATCGGCGGCATTGGCTCTAAAAATTGCGTCATCATCAGCCTTTCTAGTTAGAGTCAACGTTTGTTTCATGCCGTATATTATTTTATTATAATCTTCACAAAATCCAAAAATATGTTTCAACGGAACTATAAAACTAAACGTTCCCTTTGGATCTGATTCTCTAATTAAATAATCATGACGAACATTAAATCCAGTATTGTTAACAAGATGTGCATCGGGATTCGTATCTTTGAACCAGAGTTGATTTAACCCTTGAGCTTTTGAGAAATCGTCTGGATACTTTAATATTCCCAACATTGTACTAGATTGTCCGGGATAAAAGACAGATTCAATCTCTTGCCCAGAAAGTTGATACTTAATATTATTGAATAAAAACATAAGACCATTATTTGTTAGAGCAACAACATCCGCATTCGCATAAGCTGTTCCATCGTCTTTTGTTAATCTCCCTTCGAACAACAAATAACTTTCGCTCGGATGCGTAAATAAATCTTGCGTTTCTATATTAATTCTAATTTCGCCGGGATTATTTAAATTAGTTCCTGTGATAGGTTCATATTCATGATATTCATATTTTTCAATACTTTCATCTGTTGTAGGAACTTCAGCAATTTTTAAAATATCCTCCATTTTATAATAAAAAAAATTGAGATTTATTGTGAATTTTTCAATCTATGAACCAAATCTTGAATACTTATAATCTTAGATCCCCCGGCATCAATAATTGAAGAAAGACTCGGGGGTTCATCCTTGGGCTGTGTATATTTTTGTATAATTGATTTGGATTTGGGCGTTAAAAGTTTACTAGCGTGAGATATCGCCTTATTAGCAAGTTTTTTGCCCGCATCATCTAACGCTTTCTTTCCAACAGATTTGCCGGCGTCGAGTGCCGTTTTGCCCAATGTTGCCATTGCTTTGGAAAGTAAATTTGCAATAGTGTCAAATACTCCACGCCCTCCGTACTTATATTGTCTTTTGAATCCATATTTTTTTATCACCAACATTTTGCTACTAATTTTTTATATTCTTTGGAATTTAAAATATTTTGTTTTTTAAGATTATCACAAATAGAAACTATTTCGTTTTGTACCCCCGTGTTGCCAGCTTTTTTACTTTCTATTAATAAATCAAGTCTTTCGAGCAATTTATTTGGATCTGAAAGGCCCTCACCACTTGTCATAGCTTCCCAAATTGGTCTAACAATTTCACGCCATTTATAACTCCCACTAGCTTTTGGGCGCCCAGTTGATGGATCATTATTAATGAATATAGCATTGGTGTCAACCAACAGCCTGGCGTAATTTTGATAATCCTCGTCGCTGAATTTACTTTCGTTCGGTTTCTTAGCCGTGATAAGTTCCCATAATCCTTCGGTTCCTTCGTATTCTTTATCACCATCTACAAATATATTATCATCTACAAAAACAATGGGCTTATTTCCAATATAAAAATTTTTATTTTTGGTGTACAAGCCAAACGTTTTATCAGTTCCGGATTTACTACCAAAATCTTTTAGATATTCGGTGGCGATTGGACCTAAATGTATTGTATCAACATCGGGGCCTGGAATGGCCGGTGGGCCTGGAATGGCCGGTGGGCCTGGGATAGCTGCGATAGCCGGAGCAATTGCTTTCAACGGTTGAAGTTCTTCTTTTATCTCTCTGGCCGCGTCCTTCTGTACGTCTGTAACGGGCTTGAAAAATTTGCCTAAATCTCTCTGAAATTCTCGTTCTCCAACACGTTCATGGAGTTGGCTTTGTTGTATATTTTTCTTCGTTTCGAGGAACTCTTGTACTATTGATTCTCTTCTCTTGGGATCTTTAATTTTTAGAAATGACATTCTTTTTTTATTGCGCAATTTAAGATTTTAGTTCTCTGAATTCAATATCTGATTTTTCAATATTTTTTCTTATCAACGCTCTTAATTCGTCTTTCAATTTATAATATTTGTCTAATTCTGAAGATATAAGTTGGAATTCTTCGTCAGATATTTTCGCATCATTCAAAGCTTGAGAAATATATGAATTTATAGTATTGAGTTTTGTAGTTGCGAGAGTTCTTATCTTTTCGTGCTTTTCTACTTTGGACGAAAAACGTTTATTCAAATACTTGGCTGGAATGCCTATTGCTCCACATCCCGCGGAGATAGACATAAATACTTTTGGATAAGGCAATATAGGAGAGAGTGCGCCAAGAAGAATTGTTGAGACATTAAGTATCAACTCAACAAAATATATTATATTTCTGAATGTTCTATATTTTCTAACGAGAGCAATTCTTGTACTCTCTTCAGATTCAAGAATACTTTGAACTCTTGTAATTTCGTTTAATCTAAATTCTTGCGACTCCATTTTTTAAGAGATAAAGTTTTGAATACAGAGCCTGTTACTTATAAAAGGCGGGCGATAATTTTCAATTAGGTACATTCTTTTCAAAATAATATTCATGTTGATAATTTGGATTTCTTAATATAAATTCTTGATATGCTTTTTTATATTTTTCTTTATTATTTTGATAATGGAGTTGTTTCATAGGCTTGTTACATCGTTTGCATGACGATTTGACGCCCATGAACCTACCGCATGCTTTATCGTATTCATATAAATATTTATATTCGTTGCACTTTGTACAAATTTTTTTTTCGCCCATTTTTGGAGATATCAATTTTAATACTTACAAAATGGAGAATCCAAATATATATTGTTTGCGTTGTAAAAAACATACCGAAAATGATTCAGTAGAACAAGTAACAACATCTAATAATAGACAAATGTTAAAAGCTAAATGTTCTGAGTGTGGATCTAAAAAGAATAGATTTACAAATAAATTAGCTGATGAATTGCATCATAGAGTTGTGAAATCTTTTCCAAAAAGACGTGTTCATGTTCATTCGATAGATCAGACATGGGCGGTTGATTTGGTAGATATGCAACAATATTCAAAACAAAATAAATATTATAAATATTTATTGGCTGTTATAGATATTTTTAGCAAATATGGATGGTTGATCCCTTTGAAAAATAAAACAGGAGCAACAGTACGCGAAGCATTTGAAACATTATTTAAAGAAAGAAAGCCAATGTATATTTGGTCAGATAAAGGATCAGAATTTTATAATCGACAAGTGACAGAATTATTAAAAGATAATAATATAAAATTATATTCAACTGAGAACGAAGAAAAATCTAGTGTTGTGGAACGTTGGATAGGAACTATGAAACAAAAAATGTTTAAATATTTTACTGCTCATAAAACTACCAAATATTATGATGTATTAGATGATTTAGTCAAAGAATACAATAATACAGTTCATTCTTCGATCAAAATGACGCCTGTTGAAGCGAGCAAATTAGAAAATAAATCAACTGTGTACGAAAATTTATATCCAAAAGAAAATAATATAACTAAAGAACCTAAATTTAAAGTTGGAGATAGAGTGAGAATATCAAAAAAGAAAGATAAATTTGAAAAAGGCTATACAACACGCTGGACTAGAGAAATATTTGCAATTGATAAAGTTTTGAATACAGAGCCTGTTACTTATAAAATAAAAGATTTAAAAGGCGAAGAAATCAAAGGCAGCTTTTACGAACAAGAATTGCAGATCACTGAGTTTTGAAAACTTATTGGCACATATTGCCAAGTGGCAGGTTGTACAATTTTGTAATTTGCCAAGTGGCAGATTGTACATATTTTGCCAAGTGGCAGATTGTTCACCAAAATTGATAAATTTATAATTGTACAATTTTGTAATTTGCCAAGTGGCAGACTGTACACGTTTTGCCAACTGACAGATTGTACACCAATTTTGTAATTTTTATAATTTTGTAATATTAACAATTTGACACAATGATAGTTGTATAGTATTGAGCGATGTCTAGGACGCCCCCCCCACGAGACCAACTGACAGATTGTACGCCAAAATTGATAAATTTGTAATTGTACAATTTTATAATTTGCCAAGTGGCAGATTGTACACATATTTTGCCAAGTGGCAGGTTGTACACATGACTAATTGCATAATCACCAACTGACAGATTGTACACCAAAATTGATAAATTTGTAATTGTACAATTTGACACAATGATAGTAGTATAGTATTGAGCGTAGTAGTATAGTATTTAGCGAGTCTAGGAGGATTTGAGCGAACGAAGTGAGCGAAAATCCGAACACCGCCAGGTGGCCTAGACTCGCTCAATACTATACTACTTATATTCAAGAAGACAAGGCAAACAAGTACCCACAAACACTTTCATTGCAACTTTCAACTCACCGGCTCTACCAAGTTCGCTTAGGATTGGGTACACTTCCTCCAAAGTGGAAGTGTACGTGCCCAATCCTATGCAATGTTATAAATGTTTCCGATTCGGTCACCACGGAACAAATTGTCAAAGGACCAGCATCTGCCGCAGGTGCAGTGTTGGTCATGATGATCTTGATTGGTGTACTGGTTCCATTTCGTGTGCAAACTGTGGGGGTTAGCATTACGCCACCTCCCGGTCTTGTATGAAGTGGAAACTTGAAAAAGAGATTCTATCAATTAAATTTAGAACGAACAACTCATTTCAGGAGGCACGAAAACAAGTCGAAAGCACGCAGCGTTTTCAAACACCTAAAACTCAATCTTACGCCAGCATCTCTGCTAAACGTACACAAACAGTTGATGTCGGTACACAGTGTAATATTTGCGCCTGCGTAACCACCGCACAACCCATTCAAACAAAAGTAAATGCTGACCCTTCGGTGACACAATTAACTTGCAACATGACCAATCAAAAGGCCTCGCCTAAGAAAACCAAAAGCAATGTTAACAAGGTTGTTTCCACTGAGAAGATTTCTCAGAGACACCAAAAGAACATATAGTTCTTACAGATCGGTCGAAAAAGGCCGAACAAAACCTGGTGACAACCTCCAACAGATTTGATCCTCTTGAGGAGATCGAATCAATGAAGGACGAAGAGTTCGATGCTTCACCTCCATGGAAGCACTCGCCCTCCAGAAAATGCTCCCCCAGCGTAATTCGGACAGGAGTATTAGTCCTGTAAAGATTCCGTCGTGATTCTCTCTTTTTATAAACATCAACCATGGATAACATCATTCAATGGAACTGTCGTGGTTTAAAATTTAATTATAATGATTTACTACTTCTATTATCTAAGTATATTCCCAAAGTGATATGTCTCCAAGAGACCTACCTAACGTCAAATGATAATTTAACTATTAAAAGCTACAGTCTTTATAACGTCATCTGTAATAACAATACGAGGGCATCGGGAGGATCAACAATTGTTGTTTCAAACTGTGTTCCTCAGTGTCAAATTAAATTAAACACCCACCTACAGGCTGTTGCAGTCGAGGTCACTTTACAGAAACCTATTGCGGTTTGTTCGCTTTATCTTCCCCAAAACTCAACTGTAAATATAAATGAGTTGGAAAATTTAATTCAACAACTCCCACAACCCTTCCTTTTGTTGCTCGATTTGAACGCACATGATCAATTGTGGGGAAGCAACTCTATGAACGCTAAGGGTCAAGTTATCGAAAAAATAATTGACAATTTACAATTAAGTTTATTTAATGATAAATCCCCTACCTATTTACATCCATGTTCAGGTACGTTTACCTGCATATACCTGTCTTTGTCCCATCCTTCTATATTCTTGGATTTTGCTTGGTCAGTTCTAGACGAGCAATTTGGTAGTGATCACTATCCATTACTATTATCATCTAATAACGCAGTTCCAGATGAACTAAGTAACTTTGACAATGTACATGATCAAACGGATCGTTTCACTTCGATATTAAATAAAATTGCTTGCGATAGCATCCCAAAATCTAAGAAAAGTTCTGTGACCAAAATAAAAAAGCCATGGTTTGATGATGAATAAGAGGGGGCCATTCGGAAACGGAAGGCATCACTCCTGAAATTCAAATGCTGTCCTACAACTGACAACCTCGAAAAATACAGAATATTCAGAGCAAAGGCTCGACGAACAATTTTGCGAATCGAAACGTAAATTTTGGCGGTCATATATTTCGAAAATTAATTCACTTACAACAATTCAGAAAGTATGGGACGAGGTCCGAAAAATTAGCGGTAACCACAGAAAACAACCTATTGTACATTAAAACGCCGTGACGGCTCTGAAGCTAAAACGCCAAAGGACATAGCTAATACATTAGCTGAAACATTTGCCCACAACTCTTCGTCAGAACATTATTCAGCAGAATTCAATTCATTCAAATCTAAAACTGAAAAGGAAAACATTAATTTTATATCAATAATGACGAAGATTACAACGTATTCTTTAATATGGATGAATTAATAGACTCTATTGATAAAGCTAAAGACTCTGCCGCTGGACCTGATGGAATTCATTACCAACTTCTGAAGCATTTACCACAGGTTTCACTTGATCTTTTATTGAACATTTTCAATGATATCTGGGTAACAGGTGATGTGCCGTCTTGTTGGAAGGAGGCACTCGTTATACCTATCCCTAAACCTGGGAAAGACCATAATGACCCTACTAATTACCGCCATATTTCTCTCACTATTTGTATTTGCAAAACTTTCGAGCGAATGATTAACGCTCGTCTTGTTTGGTACTTGGAATCTAAAGGAGTAATAACTAATTTTCAATCAGGTTTCCGTAAACAGCGAAGCACTAATGTTTATCTTGTCCGACTTGAATCTTTCATTAGAGAAGCTTTCATTAATAAACAACATTCAGTATCAATTTTCTTTGACCTTGAAAAGGCTTATGATACGACGTGGAAGTATGGCATCCTCAAAGATCTTAAAGGTGCTGGTTTAAATGGGAGACTACCCTTGTTTGTTTCAAATTTTCTATCAAACCGTAATTTCCGTGTTCAGGTTGGTTCCTCTTTATCAGAGAACCACCAACAGGAACCGGGAGTTCCACAGGGCAGCATCCTTTCAGTTACACTGTTTGGTCTTAAAATTAATAATATAACCAAAGGTCTCATCCCCGGAATTGATTGTTCATTATACGTCGACGATTTTTTGATATGTTACCGTTCGAAAAGCATGCGTACCATTGAACGTCAACTACAACAGAACCTTAATAGGGATCCAAAAATGGGCTTCAGAAAATGGTTTTAAATTTTCAAAATCCAAAACGCAATGCGTACACTTTTGTCGTCTGCGAAAGGCACACAACGATCCAGAACTATACATATCCAGCTCGAAAATCCCTGTTGTACCTGAAGTAAAATTTCTTGGTGTCATTTTTAATAAAAAAAAATGTCTTTCATATCCCGTATTAAAAATCTAAAACAAAAATGTCTTAAAGCTCTAAACTTACTGAAAGTCCTTTCTAATATTGAGTAGGGGTCAGATACTTCAACGCTACTACAACTGTACAGAAGCCTTATCCGTTCCAAATTAGACTACGGATCAATTGTCTACGGCTCTGCCCGCAAGTCAGACTTAAAGATGCTTTACTCTATACACCACCAAGGCTTGCGTTTGGCTCTTGGTGCTTTCCGCACATCACCAATAGAAAGTTTACATACGGAGGCCGGTGAACCGCCACTAAAGCTACGTCGAAAGAGGCTATCGCTTCAGTATGCAAAGACTATTTCATCTAACGACAAAAACCCTACCAGAGACGTTATATTCAACCCTAATAGCAAAGAGCAATTTCAAAACAAAGAAAAAGAAATAAAACCAATTGGTTTACGATTGGAAGACGACTTAGAAGCTCTCAAACTTGACCCACATAGCGTTGCACAGAACCTTACACAACATATAGCTCCATGGACACAATCATGTCCAGAGGTAAATACTGATCTATCCAAAGAAAAAAAATCTCCTAACTCATCTGAATTACATAAAGACGAATTTTCCAAAATTATATAAACACATCATGATTTTATCCATATCTATACTGACGGCTCAAAAAACGGCAACAAGGTTGGTTGTGCTGCCTTCGCACACAACTTTATTTCTCGGATGGGCCCCCCAGAGAAGGCATCAATTTTTACAGCAGAAACAAAAGCCATCGACTTGGCATTATCAAACAATTCTCAACACAGTGCAGACACATTTCTAATTTTCTCAGATTCTCTTTCTGTTCTTCAAGCAATTAAAAATCGCAAAACCAATAATGTCTTGATTCAACATTTACTCATTCGCTTACATGATATTTTACAATCAAAGTGTGTAAAATTTTGCTGGATACCTAGCCACATAGGTATTCGAGGAAATGAAACAGTTGATACTTTGGCAAAAGAAGCTCTTAATATTCAACCAGTTTCAATCACGTTACCCAACAGCGATTTTCAGCCATCTATTATTATACTTATCAAATCCAAATGGCAATCTCTATGGGATGAAAAGACAAATAGCAAACTCCATGCCATCCTTTCTCATGTCCAATTATTAAGATCTTTCCCTCTTTTAACTCGCCGCGACCAAGTCGTTATTACAAGGTACCGTATTGGACACACTCGAATTACACATTCATACAAACTTAACCAAGAAGATCAACCATTTTGCATATCATGCAACGAATCTTTCACTGTAAAACATTTTCTTATAGACTGCCACGAATATACCTTAACCCGGAACCAGTATTTCAACGCAAGCTCACTCAAAGACCTATTCACAAACACTCCATCTATGCTTATTATTCAGATGACTGTTGTCAGTACGAACTTTATATTTATACCATGGTGTTTTTTGAGAAATTGCTGGTATTTAAGTCCTCATAACTAGTTTCATATGTTCTTATAATTAGTATTAGATGTTCTCATACAAGTATTATAACTAGTATTAGAAGTCCTGATAACTAGTATTAGAAATCCTTATTACTAGTTTTGTAAGTCCTTATAACTAGTTTTATAAGTTCTTATAACTAGTATTAGAAATTCTTATAACCAGTTTTATAAGTTCTTATGACTAGTATTAGAAGTCCTTATTACTAGTTTTAGGAGTCCTTACAACTACGTTTTAATCATAAATGATGACATTTATCTCCTATATCATCAGACACTAATTAATGAATGTATGTTTATTATAGACTGTAATATCAATGAAGTTGTACCAGAGAATTGACGTGTTGATCAGATTCTGGGAGAAGTTGTATCTTATTTATGTGATGATGGTTATCACATTGTTGGAAATCATTCACATAGTTGTTTAAAGGATGGTACATGGAGTCATTCAGCACCACATTGTGTGAAGAATCAAGGAGGTAAATTCAATATTTTACGCAGAAGCCCCAGTTTTATCCTACATGTCATTCACGATTAACTTATACAGTGCACCCTTCCGTAACATCACCTCCAAACACGGTTTCCCTCCAAGAAACGACAGTGAAAGGCAAACATACACATAATAAAAAAACACCTGTCGCGAATGTATAAATTCCCTCTGAACAACAACTCCTTCCAACTCCTAACAACACTTTTATGCAACTCCGACAAGTGTTGCTCTCATAGGGAGCACTGTAGTAGTAACAGTAGTTCTGTTTAGGATATAAATGTCGATATATTGATGATAATCTTAAATGACAAAAATGTACGTTTTGCTGCCAGGATCGTGTCATGAAAACACTGAAGGAAGAGGAACATTTTGGCCTGAAACCAAAGCTGGAAACACACATGTTAAAACATGCGCAGATAATTTTAAAGGTACATATTTTCTTATTTTTATTAATTTTACAGGAACATAATTAATTCATTTTTATTAACTTAATACTTTGACTAGTTTCTTCCATGTGAGGTCACATGTTCACTACAGAAAAGAATAATGCATTAATTACGAATTTACTTACCAATAGAAAACATCAGACAACTAAGATTAGGAAGGATCTATTAGAAGATATTAAAAATTGTTTGTCATCTGTTCTCTTATAAGTTCTTTCAGTGATCATTAATGAGCAGAATATCAAATTTCCAATGCAACTAAACTAATGTTTCAATCATATATTATCGTCTGGCTAACTATTTATGTTATAACAATAATCTACAATCTTTTGGCTAACAATAAATGTTTGGAATACTGAAGTAACGAGTACCACATTGAATGCAACAGTGCCCACTGTGACCATTTTATATTTCCATTGAACAATAATTGATCAATACGCGAGGGTGATAAGTTTCAGAGATCGTTTGCGTCCTTCGATCATAAATACTGAGATAAACTTGCAGGAACTGTTCATGGAACAACGAATGGCTTTTTCCACAGTACAATTGTGTCCGGAGTGCAGTCCAAGAAATCCACAGACAGGTGTTTAATCAGTCAATATTCTTTCAGGTTTTGTTAGTAAATTTTCAAACCATGAAAACGGTGTACAAAACGAATCTAGTTTTCATACAGTTAAGATGCAGCAAACAAGGGTCGAGTTGATTAAATGTTGTTTTCATTAATTCAATTATGTTTGCACCTATCATAAGTACACACTCAAATGAGAAAACATACACGTGTATGTCCACATACAAAAGCTTTGTTCTTCATGTCATACACAAGTATTCTAAAAAATCTTTATAATACAGAAAGATCCTACATGTACGCAGAACTTTAAACTTTGCCCCCAAAACAAAAGTTCTTATCTATATCAGATGCAATACATCTATTCTTCTGAAAATTTGTCAACCTAATCAAACATAAGTATACATGTATAATGATTTTTTATCAGGGACTCAATGAAGCAGTGACATTATTGTACATAACCTCATTTTTATATTTTTGTAACAAATCAAGGTAGGAACGTTGAATGCAGAACCTTCAGCCGAAGAAATGAATAATGCATTGCAAAACATAGCTTCACTTACCTACCATGAAGATAAATCAACAGAGAAGAATTCATCATTGACGCATGGTGAACTTAACGCGTTGTCTTCATCTCTTAGCAATGTAGCAAGTCTTCTGTTAACATCAGACGTTATACCTACAAAAAACATAACAAATGTAAGTAAAGTTAATTTGGAGCTGAAAACCACATTAAATTCAGATTGGGTAAATGTAAGCTGCTTTAAGTAAATATACGCTGCTTTTAAAAGGACGTACACCAACTTAAAATTATGCAGTCCAGTATTTATGATAAATGACAATGTGCGTATAGTTTACATATTAAATGGACATGACAAGCAATGATAAAACGTAAGATTGATGTACGTGTGTCTTTGCGATTACTTTACGAAATATGTAATATCTGAAGTCGCTTCAAACGAATGTGAACACAAAACATAGTGCCAGCAAAGAATGTTAACCCGGAGGACCGAGTTAATAAACTGTATAATGCTATCTGGAAAGTGAAATTAATCAAACCGTAATGACACAATTAGAACAAATAACTTTCTTCTAAGACTTATGCTAACGTTTATGTTATTGCTTATGTTGTAATGTTTCAGCATTTTCTAGAGTCGGTGAGTAATGTAATTGATAGTAAAACACATGACAACTGGAAAACATTACAGGAACAGGTAAGTTATTGCCTTTAAATATTAAGAAGACTGTTTGAAAACCATCTCGTTCTAGGTAAAGGCCCATTAAAGATACCATAAAATGAAGAAAAGCATTTGTATGATGTTTATATATGCCTGACATGAAATAAGTGTTAGAATAAGTGACATTTAATGAAATAGATAATGATGTAAAATTATGTATAACTTTTTATACTCTCTCTCTCTCTCTCTCTCTCTCTCTCTCTCTCTCTCTAAGGGACAAAGTGGTTCAATAGAAGTGCTTTCAGCGATGGACAATTTTGCTGCATATCTCAGTAGAACATTAAATTCATCCAAGCAGGAAACACAGACTGTGATAAAACCGAATATTGGTAACATTCTCTATCATGTGTACAACTAACAAATAAGTACAATACTGATTGATAATACTGTATACAACTCAAAATTTGATTGGGATCACTTTCTCCTCCAAGATTTACACGTAAACCAAGAATGAATGTGTATTTTTAAAACTAAAAATATATGTATTTATGTGCTGAACCAGGTTTGATAAACATCGACATGATGCTCGATTCGCACGTTTAAGGGTGAACTTAATCACGGAGTCACCATTTTTCTTGTGTATTATACCTTAAGTACAAGTTCACCTTTAGCAAGATTTGCACGTTTAGTGACATCATCCGTTGATAAAATACCCAATATATTCCTGATCATCAAGTTAGATGGCATCTTAGCGCTTCAGAAATTAACAGAGACATAGAAATGCTTCTGACTAAGTTGTCTAAGAGGCATGAAGCCCCGGCTTGGTGTTTAGCATAGAGTGGTTGCAATGATGTGGAATCAGTTTCAAATTCATGGAACCGTTGTTATGATTGTGTTCGTGAACGGTCATTCACCCATACTCAAGATCAGTAAACAGTCCTTCGTGTTCATTATCATCACTTCCAAAACCCTACATCCTTGCACAACAATTCTCAACGATTTTCCACACATTCAGCACAAAACCCACAACATTGATTCGTGGGCAAGACAGCCCGCTACTCACATTTCCATTCATAAACAAACACACCTACAATGGACCCGAAAGTCTATGGCATGGACAATTAATAGCAATCCCAATTTATGCACAGCTGAAACAAAATTTTGCATGGACTTTTCGAGCTAAAGAGTGGAGGACATGTAAGGAACTGAGGAACAATATGTACTGATTTGAATTTCAGAGCAGGATAGATATGGCAGAGGTTCTGTCGGGGTGTTGGCTGACATAAACACGCATGTCAAAACAGACTAACATATCATACAGAACAGAACACTGATGACAGAGCGATATGCCAATGAGATTTTAGATGTTTTTGTTCGCTGATAGCAGTCTTCTCGGTTGATATTTTTTACTATAGTCCTCAGGACTATACCTTGTGACAAAAGTTATAGTCCTCATAGATTTTTTATAGTCCGAGCTTGTTTGAATGGGGTCTTAGGATATTTGTTAAATTAATTAAGGACATCTATCCTACATAAATCATTATCCTGGTGTTCGTCTTGAATGTCTAGAATATGCTATTTAATATCATTTTTTAACAATTAGCCATTCAAGTCAATTCTTTTTTCGGCATTAGACCAAAGTTCTACTCTCTAAGAGTTCATGACTGCATTCAATTAAACTATGGATGTGCAACATGGCAATTTGATGGTTACATAGAATGGAACAAATTCAATAATTCAGATGTATTGCAATGTTTTATACCAATTGGCAATCTTCGGATCAAACATTTTGAATTTACTCACCAGTCGGACTAGTGACTTTACAGAAATTAGTCGCCCGAAAACAAAATTACTCACCCAGATAGAAAACCAAATACAGTGGAACCCCGCTAAACCGGACGGGCATGGGACTGGGCGTAACGTCCGGTTTAGCGAGGTGTCCGGTTTAGGGGGGTTTTGTGTTTGGACAAGTTAAACTCCATGAGATGGTTATTTTTAGAGCAAATTATGACTGTATTTTGCCATTAGTCAGTTGGGATGTAAACGAAAA